>JAKNDB010000097.1:0-50000 GCA_024305405.1 Dirofilaria immitis | reverse complement strand
TTTAATCAAAGTTTTCAAAAAATATACATATATATTTATTAATACATTTAAAAAATATAAGTTAAATAATATGCATAAATTTTGATTAAATTTTTTTTTGAAATTTATTAATTCGAAACATAAAAGATATGGAAATTTAAATTAATATAAAAATTTTATTTCTAATAATATAGAATTTGTTATTTGAATTAAAAAATTTTTAGATTAATTCTTTTATTATAAAATAATTAAGTTATATTTTGCAATTTTTTAAAATATTAATTAATTCCTTTTATGTAAAATAACTAATATATATGTAATAAAATACTGTCAAGAAATTTGATAAATTAAATTTGCAAATTTCAATAAATTAAGTTTAAAAAAAATTTCAACCTATTCCATTTATTATTGCTCATACAATTTCAATTCTATCATATCCTGTCATATAATTGAAAGGTAATTTATATAATTTTATCAGTTATTTTTTTATTTATTAATTTCCTATTTACTTATTATTAACAAATGGAATTAATAATACTAACAGGTGTAGTATTTCAACAGATAAGCCATAATGATGATAATGCTGATGAATGATGATAATGATAATATTTGATTAGATAGGTAAATGATGATCGATAGAATAAAATAAATGTGTTAAGGGGGATTGAATTTGACTGGTTGATCAAGCGGAATATGATCAAATTTTTAATTTTAAAATTTAATACATCCAATATACATATATATATATATATATATATAAAGGATTACCGGGGAGGCTTTTTTGCAAAATAAGCCTAGGCGGAGCCTTTTATCCTTTAGTCTACAACCACGCCTTCATTTTGACGTTTTTAATTTCGCAAAATAATTGTCTATTTCCTAGTTACGTATGTGTATCATTTATTAGAATTTTCCTATCGATCGATCAATCGATAGATTAAGTAATCGAATAATTTGAATATATCAGAAATTAAATAATTGAATAAGTTAACTATGTATATATATTCTAAAGCTCTAATGTATGCACTAAAGCTCCGACTTTTGAACGAGCGCATCTATTAGATTAAAACCAATCGGGTTATTTGGCCCGTTAATTTGGTGACTCTGAATAGCTATGGCTGATCGCATTAGTCTTGTATCGGTGACATATCTGTCAAATGTCTACCTTATCAACTTTCAATGGCAGTTTATATATATATATGTACGTATATATTCGTCAATAAATAAAAATAACTGTCAAGAAAAAAGAAATAATATAGTTGCTTTCTTTTATATTATCAATTGATAGAATCTTTTCAGTTTAGTTTTTGTTTAAATTCATTCTTTGGTCTTTTTAATGTTGATTGATTGATTGATTGATTGATTGATTTTATGTAGTCGAAAGAAATAATTATAAAAATTAAATTAATTCTATCTCGTTTACAAATTTATTTCCTTGATTAGCATTTATTCAATATTTTATATATTTTCTTATCGTTATTAACAATACAAATGAAATAGCAATAACAGCAACAGCAAACAACAACCCAACAATAAATAATAACAGTAAGCAGTAATAGTAACAAACAATAACAACAACAGCAAAACAACAAACAACAACAGCAACAACAACAACGACAACAACAAACAACAGCAAAGATAAAAAGATAGCTCTTCTTGATATTTAATTAAAAAAAAAAATTAGTTAATATAACAAAGTCATTTGCTCATTTATCTTACTTCATTAACTAATTTTTTTAATTGAGAAAAAAAATGTAAATAAGAAATAAAATGAAAACAAACATGTTGTAGATCGTGTCATTATATTGTTGATTTGATTTGATTCGATGATGATAATAGATGATTAATCGTATACAAAATCAAATCAGAATGATCTGATATTGTATTGTAAATCATAAATCAGTTTAAATATACCAATACATGAATATTGTTGTTGTTGTTATCGTAATATAATAATAACAAAAAAAAAAGAAAAAAAGCAACTTCAGAGTTTATAGGCCATCGTTTTGTTTAAAAATATTGAGCGAAGCAGTAATAAAAACGCATCGCATGCAGCTATCAAATTGATTGAGCGCAAGCTTTCTTACATACATCGTGCTCTATTGCGCGTTATGATAGGCTTAAAAATATTGTGTTCCACATTTACATCACAACATACACACATACACACACACATACATACACATATACATATATATATATACATACACACATACCACATACTTTAGTCATATGCATTATTGACAACTTTATATAGCCTAATCGATAAGGATTTCATTTAAATCGATGACCTTTTAATCCCATAGTTGCAAAATCAAAATGCTTGCAAAATGCATTGATAACAATGAATAAGTGTTAAAAGATTTCTTATTTACAATGATGAATAATATAATACATTTAGTAGGGAATTACTAATAATACTCATGCATTCCAAGTATATTCCAAATAAACGCTTGTATTAAGTATCATTCTTATTTAAGATTCGCTTGATACAATTTCCAGTTTTCACATCGCCATTTTTTTCCACTTCTCGTAGTAGACGTTGAACTTCGAAATTTGACATCCAAGTAAGCAAAGCTTGTGCAATTGATTCTAAGTATTCATTTAGCTTTTCGTTTAACAAACTTTCGGTTATTGGAAAATTTGTTAATTGTTGAAAAAATAATGATACACACGACCATCTGGAAAGAAATGATGAAAAGAATTACTAACGCTTATTGTTGGCAAATAACGAAGCATATGATATTGTCCATTACGAATAGCTAGTAGAATAGCAAATTCAGTATAATTTAAAGATGAAGCAGTGGATGTTTCCAAACGTGATAGCTCCAAATTATCTCCGACCAGCTCTTCTTGATAATTAACATTGTTTAGATGATTATTTCGTATACCAATCCATGCACATAATGCACCTGGCCAACCATGATAAGCTGTGAGCACAATACTTTTGTACTGAATTACTTTAAAAATAGAAGAATGAAACATTAAAAGTGCTGTATGTCTTATCACTTCATTATATGAATGTTGCATACTTTGCTTCTCCGATTCATCCATCCGTTGCCAAAAGCCTGTAATCAAATATATTGATATTTGCCAACAAATTATTAGATATTATTAAATTTCTTGCATTTTTAGCCTTTTAAATTCTAAAAGTTAATTTGATTTTTTCAGTATCCCACTTAAATGTATCCTTGTGGAAAGCAAAATGAAAAATTAACTTGCAAAATTATTTTCTACAATTAATTAAATAGCTTTATTTTTATAGCGATCATCAATACTCATTAGCACTTGCCTCTTACTACTACAACCATTAATCAATTAATTTCCAAGGAAATACTATCGAAATATATCATTGTTGTGTGAATTTAGCAAAGCAAAAGATTATTTAAATTTCAAATAAACTAAATAACAAATCCAGCATTATATCATTAATTTTTTGAATTCTGTTTAACTCAATTTTTGAAAAATTTAAGCTTTTAGAGTGTTTCTGTTCTTTTATAAAATTTAAGAAAGGAAATGGCATCGTGATCGAGAAAGAGAAATAAACATTCTACAACAGATGGGAAGATTTTGTATAAGATCAACAAATTAGAGAAAGAAAAGAGAGAGAGAGAGAGAAAAAGTGCAATTTTGTGACTTTAGTAATATCGAAGTTTAAAATGCCTGAAAATTTCATAGCAACTTGCAATCATCCTAATTCAATTCGATGTGACAAGGAATGATTCGGAAATACACACTCAAATATTCAATTTAAATTATTCAAAGTTTACGAAAATATAACAAAAAGATTCATGCGATTATTATTATTATTTATTATAAAGTATATTTTAATTTGCCATAGTATTCTCAATTTTATATCAATGCCTATGACATGGAAATGTAAACAATACGATCAATTAAAATATCATATAAAATTGAAAGCAATAAAAGTAATTATAAAAAGAAAAAAAGAGGAGAAACAAAGGAAAGTGATAATGTTTACAATATGCTCTATTCATGTTAATTAAATTCAGATAATTGCTTTTTTTTTCTACAAGGAAAATGAGAAAGTGCGAGATTGCTATCCCAAATACTACTAACCAACCAGTAATCGATCCATAATATTATTGTCAATTCTTTCAATGTTTTTATTTTAGAAAAATACAATTATCCATAAATTCGGAAAAATCAATCTTCAATAATTCGAAATTTCCAAAGATTTATTCAGCTACTATATGTTAATATATTGTTCCATTATTGCTAACCTAATAATTCGACAGAATTATTAGTTCTATGAAAATTATTTCACACTTATTATTATTTTCTAAATTTAGTAATTTAAAATAAAATTTTGAGATAATCATGTCCATTGCACATCTCTTCTAAATCTTCTATGAAATATAACCAATTAATGACAAAATAAGAAAGAGGGAGAAAAAGAGAAAATTAAAATGACCAAATATTTTCCTTAAAAGGCACTCAAAATTCTCATCATCAATTTAATTTTATAATTACTGATGAAGTTAACATATTTCATTTATAGCAGCAATCACAGTTTCAATTTACATTTCCTCAGATTTATATCTCCCACATGATAATATTGATCTATTAAAAATGTTTGTCAAATTCATTTTAATTTCCTTTAATTATAATTTTTCCTTATGTAAACAAATAAAAATGAATTTAGAAATCTTTATCAATTGGCATTTTAATCAAGATGATAATAATAAATGGTAGAAAATTTCAAATAAGCAAAATAATTGGTAATCGTATCTACTAACATAACACAACAAATCAGCTATATCATTATTAGATGTTCGGAAAATAAAAATCATCGAGCAAAATTTAATTTTAAGTTCATAATGTGATTTACTTACCTTGGTAGCAATTCCATTAATTGCAGCAAATATGAAGAATTCATCTGCTGGCATTTCGTGAAAGCATTTTGCATATGTTTTAGGCCAATCCATATAACCATCTTTTCCAACAAAAATCCAAGAAAGTTTGAATGTAACATGTCCCTCATACATTCGTCTAGCAATATCCATATCATATTGTAAAATTTGAATTCGTTGAGCAATAAATTGTGGCAAATCCTTAATTTCATCATGTTGCAATGCAAAATATCGTATGCATAAGCCAAATAGAGATGATGAGATAGGTTCATCATAAGTATTCGGACACCAAGCAACTTCTGCCGATACAGCAACTTCCATGTTTTTGATTTCACCTTCTGTAATGATTATAATTTGCAGCACTCATTCACTACCATATAATAATAATTCAAAATTTAGCATTTCATGCAATAAATGAAAATAAAAATTTAGAAAGGCAAAAAAAAAAACAAAACAAAACATATAAATCATTTTTCAAAAATTATATATCTCCGAAAATTATTCGAAATTTTATGAGAAATATTCTATAAACCAAAATTTTCTCCAATATTTCTTTAATAATTATCAAAAAAAAATAATGATAGTCATAAATCTTATAGCTTATATCCTAAAAAGTAGTTAAAAGTTAGTTTAAAAGAAAATATTTTAACGGAACAAAAATCACAATTTTTAAGAAAACAAAAAAAAATTGAAAAATTTATTATTTTAGAAAATTTATATATAAAATAGGATTACAATATGTACGAAGAAAAAATGCAAAGAAATATCTCATATTTTATTTTATGTTTAAAATAATCTAATTATGAGAATTAAAATGTTGCCTAAATTATAAGTAGCATAGGAAAGATTGATTATATTGTATATTAATAATATCTAATATTTTGATTTTTCTACATTATAATATTTATTTTAGCACGTCAAACATTAGACATTTACTTTGTTTATAAGAACAATAAAATTTTTACATAAATCAAAATTTCCATAGAAACACTATATTTGCAGCCATTTCAGTTAGTATCTTTCACATTCAATATATACTCATATTTAATGAATAAAATTTTAAAATATAAAATGATAACAAATGAAGAAAACCATTATAGCGAATATCATGCTTCTCTTTTATTATGAATAATAGGAATAAATTGATAATTTTAGCTTCCAGAAAATGATCGATTTATATTTTATGAAACTAACACGTTATTAGAATCACGGGACTTATAAATTTGCTAGTTACAGTTTTACTACTTGATGATTTAAATTTGTTTGAATGCATTAAAAGAAACGATATTTTCGCGAAAACCTGAAATTTCATTAATTCTTAAATAACATTTGAATGATTAAAGGAATTTATAACAAAACACAATAACAGTGACGATAATGACAACAACAAACTATTGACGACATGAAAGAAACAAAAACTTTCTTTTTTGGGAAATCGAATTGATGTTTCACAGATAATTGTATTTGGAAATACTGAATCGAAAACTGCTAACATTGACAACAGGAAGAAATTGTTTCACCGTTTTGGGATAGATTGCTATGGGGACTCGGAAAACCGAGTTGTTTCTTCCGGGAGAAGGGAAGATTTCGTTTCTACTGGTTGTGAGAATTCGTAGTTTACCACTGGAATTTTATTGGGCAATACCCAAAAACCCTTTGATTAATAATAACTTATCGCCTATTCGCTCTTCATGGGACAGTTTATAGGCATAGAGTAGTCATCTGAGGTATATAAAAGAAATAAGACAAATCAAACATACACGGGATAAATCAATGGTACATCATGTCATATAGAAAAAGGCGAAACTGATGGGAAAAAGTGAGTCTATTTTCTCCACATTTAGCTACATTTGTTGATGTACCTAAGAAGAAGCAAGCATCATATAATGGTAAAAATCTTGGTAGGCGATGAATCGATAATATTTTGACAGAAATTAAATTAACATCAACGAAAGATTATGAAGAGTAATTTCTCGAACCTGAGTGTCAATTATGGATCACACTTTCTTCGGACTTCCCGACAATTGATAACATCTAACTAATTTAACCGCACTATTTTATTATCAATATGCAAACCTAAAGAATATAATTTAGCATTGAAAATGATTTCGGGATTTTCATCATTTCCATTAGACTGACCACTTGCCAAATAACTTTGGATAACTTTGGCTTTCAATCGCTTTATTTTCATTTGTCCATCTTCTGCTTCTTTTAAAGCTCGCTTAATTGTGCGTTTCCATTTGAACTTCTTTTCATCATCCATTCTTAGCGTTTTCTATAATCATTACTTTTAGTCTTTTAGTTTTAGCATGCTATCCACTCTAAATCAAAAGGAAATTTCGGATAAATTATGATAGAGAAATGATCAAATTTCTGACACAAATAGGCAAATATCCTTATTGCAAGCAAAGATCTGAAAACTGCATACCTGTTCTGTGCTCTTGTTACCATTCTCACATATGATATTTTCCTTTACCTTCTTTTTTCAGTCCCGATTTCTTCCACTTTCTCACCATTATTTTTCGAAGTTTCCTGCTTACAATTCAGTTTTTTACTGTTGTCTACATTATTGCAACCTCCATCGCTTTTTTCGATTCTATTTTTTCAGCTTCTTGTTGCATTTTTCTGGCTTGTTCACTTATGCAATTCCATGCCTGCATTCTTATGTTTGTAAAAAGGAAAAAAAAATTAAAAAAATATACTAGTCAAAATAATTTTTAGAAAATGAAAAATGGAGAAATCATGAAAAATTCATTAACTTCTCTTGTGGAAATTACCAATTAAATCTTTCAAATGCTTCACCTTAATGCATAAATCTCGGTTCCGGATTTTAATGGAATTCTGCAAAAATTGATGAATTTTGCTTCTTTTCTCGGTATATTATTGAAACCACGAATCTGCTGCAAAAGATCTTTCAGTTCTTTATCAGTCACATTTTCTATTGCTCGCTCCACTTGTTCAATCCATCGATTTTGTTTTGCTTCACCCTACAACTTAATGAAAGTAAAGCAAACTCATATCTCGAATACTCCTGGAAAAATGAAAAACAGTGCGATGCACTTTAATGTTGAAAAACCTACCTTGTTTTCTTTTTCAACATAATTCTTTCCACCATATTTTTTATTTTCTGTTACACATTTGATGTGATTCTTATAAGTTTCTAGAGAAAAAGCTTGTCCACAATCCAAACATGAATAAGTTGTATTTCTGAAATGTTTTTTAAAAAAGTAAGTTCTACAGTCCAATATTTCTTTTACAGAACTAATTACTGATGAATGCTTCATCAGACACCACTTCCAACAGTTATTAAAGAAACATAATTTTTTCAAGATAGGAGACTGTTATACGTCCTTGAGACCTTTATATAGTCAATGTGTCCTTGAGATCCTTTATTTATCATTATAAGGAAAATCTCTCGACTCTCATAGTTTACCCAATCTGAGTGATATTATCTCAAGAACATGCACTCTTCTCATAAATCAATATTTATTCATTACTAATAACTAAAGCATAATAACCATGTTTTTTGTGAACTGTTTAAGTCTGAAGATAACAGAAATATTTGTAATTTGTAAGCATCTGATGATAAAGTCACGCTTCGAAATGTCGTGCTTTTGATAACATGTATCATTTTCATGCCATATTACATATCAGTGAGAATTAAAATGCCAGTTATATAGTAGCTCTCACAGCAGATAAAAAATACCGCTAATATAGCGTTAAATGTTTCTCATAATAATATGTACGGCTATGCCTCAGATTATCAAATCCAAAAAAATTTCAATGTAATTGGTAATTTGAAAAATGCAAATAGACAAACAACCGTTTATTATATTAAAAGTTCGTCAAGAAAATAAAAGTACCTGCATTTAAATCCATGCTTATCAACCTGATTCTTCTTCAAAGCTTCACCGCATTTATCGCAACTGAAAAACACCATAACGATGATGCTATCTGAAATAGGAAACCAAATTATTATGTATTAAGAACTCATTAAGTTATGGTTAAAATTTTAAAAAGTTATAGATATACTTTGAGTCAAAACAACTGGACGGAAATTATTTAAAAAGAAGGGCGATCGATATTTATTTAAACAAATAATACTCATTATAATGAATGTATAAATAACTCCGTATGATTAATATCACAGCAAGACTAACAAAATCTATAAAAATATGAATGTAGTAATAAAAAGCAAAAAAACAAATCAAAGTTCTCTACAACTTTATAAAATTCCAACAGATAAAGGATATTTGAATTACAAAACTTTTTCAACGGTTCTATAAAAGAATCATCAAGTGGAACGTTTATCGGAATTGAATTCTGGTAGCAAAGATTGATAATGAAAGCTTGAACCAGATGAAGTTAAAATAAAATATTTCCCGTGAAAATCGAAAACTACAGTGTAATGAAAAAGTATGTTGGACAATACAACAACGTATTCAGAAACAGCAAAGAGTGTATATATTCCAGGCTCACAAAAAGTATTATGACGATTGAAGAAATAGATGGCGATCAGAAGGGATAACACTGATATGGAACACATAAGGACTTTGTATTGGAATGATTTTTCGCCCTTAAAAAGAAAAAAGTAGAAATACATTAACATCATTACTTCTGCTAGATAAGCAGATAATTTGATATAATCTTATTAAAAAACGCGGAAAATTCCGTTGTATTAGCACTCTTTCCAAATATGCCTGTTCCTCAAGACTATCATGGAATCAAACCTTTCTTTTATTATTTTGTCTTTCATTTTCAGTGTTTCAATTGAAATTTTGTTAATACAGAATTTGTTTAAAAAAAGAAAAAAAGGAAAACTAACCAATGATGATGTGCGACGTCTACCAGAATACTGAAACAAAGCTGTCGAAATAAGCATATATATTATTGAACAGACAGCAAATCCAGTGAATGATGTTGTATGTACGGCTAAAATAATGAATTTCATTTATATTTACTTAAAATACCACCCTTATCAAATGAATAACTAAAACTGTTATGAAATCAAAACGAATCAATTATAATGTACCATGATTTTCGCTGGATGAAACGGTAGTTAACAAAAGAAGAAATAAACTTTCAGCAACATTTATAACGCATGCTATTTGACAAGCTAATCCGAACCATGCACGATCATTTAATGGTCGCAATGGAGATGTTAATAAAAAATTCCTGTTGAACAAAAAAAATTATAAAAGTTTGATAATATAAATAATAAATTAGTAGATTATGAAAGTCTCACAACATGAAATAATTAATGAAATTAGTAAAAAAATGATTATAAATGAATGTAATGAAAGAGGAAATAAGAAACTTACCTAAATGCCAAAGCAATCACAATACGAGGTGCAGACTGCAAAGCAATCAAAAACCTCCAAATGTAACGTTCTGGTGAATAAGATGCAATGGCGGCTGATATGGATGGTAAATAATTTGTAACATCACAATGAGTTTCAGTAGATTCATCAAAATGTAATGTTAATGCTAATGATATGCAAAGGAATAAGGCAGAAACAGGTAAACTTGCCGAAATTGTAATAAACCATCGAAATGAACAATGTAGCAATTCTTCCTCACCCACTAATGCCATCTGAGATCCATTACTGTAAATCAAAAACCTTATTATTTTTCAAAACAATAATTTCGACTACTTATCATTAATATATGCAATCTTCATAACTGCATTATTGTGCAACTTTTTTAACATTTACTGTCAATTATAGAAATGTTCTATAATCAGATATGCTTCTGGTGATGAAACAAATAAGTCTTCGACTTCCAAATTGCATAAATATTTTATTCGCAAAACATATAAATACAACAACTACAGTGTCCTCTTCAAAAGAAAATTATCAATGTTCAAAAAAAAGTAACGATTTACCCTACAAGTTTCAGCAATTTTGAATTTTAATTCTTCAAAAAAGTTAAAGTACAGAATCTCTATAAATATTATGCATATTTCTTGCATTTAAAAGCGATGTCATAATATGATAACCATTTACGGCAATTTTGCATATTATATTTCAACGCTAAATCCCAGTTAAATTTATTAACATTTAGTTCTTCAATCTTTTTTTCCTGAAGTTCCTTTTCCTTCAATATTTTTTCGCTAACAAATTCTACAGGAAAACGAAATCGTTCGCAGAGATACATCAAATATGCCCTCGCCTAAAATATGCTATAATATCATATAAAGTTGATTTGACAAGAATAACTATAACTAATATCAAATGACTATGTGAATTGCCAATTCATAACAATAAAATTTAAATATTAAATTTTACTCTGCATTTCGCACATTCCAAAAGTGACTGAAATTTTCCTTTCGATAACAAATTTTAAAGATAATGTCTCATAAGCCAACAAGTTATTGAGATGTAGTAATCTATTATGATCTCGAAGACAAAGAGCGTAATCCTAGAAAGAGTTGAAGCTGATTTTCCACACTTAAAATCATTTAACTTTTATATTACTTTCTAGCATAAAGTCGAAATTGAATTGTGAACTATGGATTTATTTAAAACATACTTCTAACTCCATAATATAACCACCGACTTCCAAAATAATTCTCTTCGCTCGAACTGGTGTAACATAATGGTGTATATTTCCTTTACCACTACCTGGTTTCGCTCCAGTAGCCTTTTTCGTGCGTGGAAGCCATGGTGCTGGGACCCTCCATATTGCGAATTGATCTTTTAAAAGATTTCTATTTAAACGTTCCTATAAAAATCTAAACATCTTAATTCATAAATCTTCAAACTTAAGTTATACATATTGTTCTTTATAAATAGCACCATAAGCAAAATGTCAAGCTAATAATAATTTGAATTTCTTTCCTAGAGTAACTGATTAGAAAAAGCATTACATATCAATAAGATAAAATCATCGCGCTAATTAGAAAATAATAAAAAGTACAAAGTCTTACACGAATAAAATTGAAATCATATGCGCTAATAAAGCCGCCAGTAACAGCAACAAGACCGTATTGTTTATGGATCAATGTAGTGTGTATTTCTTCAAAACCACGAATACTAACAAGCTGCTTTGATGTTTTAAATTTTTGTTCTCCTAATGCCGGATCATAAGTCGGCTCTTCAGGCATTGCTGGCAATTTATATTCTCCATTTGGTGGGAATACAACATCTGAAATGACAAAATTTGCTTTTGCTTCACTAGTATTTCAATTTCAGTCATAATAATTACTTACTTTCGTTATCAATCAATTATTGTGTAACGCGCTGCGATCAAATCATTTAATCTTTACTTGAAATATTTGAGATTGTTACTGCATGATTCACATCAATCATCATTTTGTAGCAATTTCGGATACACTTTTACTAAACTTTCAATTAATTAAACTTACTTTCAAATGTTTCTGGTTCCGGTCCTGGTATCCATTTTTTGTTGTTACGCAGGAAACGTATCGAATTTTGCCAGATTGATTTTTCAACTCGTTGGATTAACATTTTCAACACAATTATAACACTGTCATCTGTCAATATTGCATCTAAAATGTGCATCTTTTAATTATACCCTAATATTTAGTATATGCTATCGTTTAGTATATAATATACATATCTAGTCATTCAATTATTATATGATGCCATATAATTCAAATAAAAAACATATATAATTATTTTCAGATTTTCACAGAGAAGAGATGAATAATAATAATTGCGAAAAAATATATGAAGGACTGAGAGTAATCATAATTATACATACATTTAAAGGCAATAAAAATGATCTTTAAATACGATATTTATGAATGGATTTTAAATATTAAGCTAATGTAAAAATAATTATGATTTTAATTTCAGGGATTTTAAATTATTGTACTTAACAAAAAAAAAAAGTTAACGAATCAAAGATATTCTTATTAACGAGAAATAAATTGATGAAACATCAAAATCTTTGATTTATAATTCAATAAATTTTAATATTTTTTTATATCATAATATATATGTTTTTCCTCTTGGCCTTTTAAAACTTCCCTTAAATATCAAATAATCATACAGTGATAAATACTGAATTCTCATAAACTATTCGAGAAACCAATTTTGATCGCTGATTCTTATTAATTGCAGCTCTGATATTATCAATGACTTTTGCAAACAATTATCATCCTGAAATTAATTTCACATTTTTGATAAAATCTTATGAATCATTATGTAATAAATAGCATTATTGATTATTACCAATTATCATTGTTACTTTTAAATACAAATAATAGGAATATTTTAATTTTCTTACTGTAAACAATATTGTTTTAATAGTTTAAAATATTTAAAATAAATAATTAAAAAGGAAACAATAAGCGAGAAATGAACACTAAATTGGATATATAACACAATCAGATTTATTTAAAAATATATTCCAATTTCAAATAACAAATGAGAGAAACATAATTAATTATGGATTCTGTAAACACACGTAGATTTCAGGCAACATAAATATAGATGATGGATACGTACAAATTCCAAGCGTACATATGAATCACAAAATACAGGAAGTACATGTAAACTATCTGCACGAGCACTGTATTTATTACCTCTCTGGAGAAATGCATAGATTAAATACATAGAAAGGAAAGAAAATGCATAGATTAAATACTAGAAAGGAAGAGATGAAAGAGAGAGAAAAATAAAGATCATGATAAGAAATTCAAGTATATCAAAGATCGTTTTAGGACCACAGCATCTATTGCAACTCGAAGGATCAATGGACTGCCATGGATTGACATTCTCGAAGTTATTCAAGATGCGTGGATGGGAAAGAGTGTGTATTGAGATCAATTATTCTCGAGAGTTTTACGTGATTTATATAATATTTTAGCTTATTTACTGTTGATTTGTTACGACAATAACAATTGCAAATTTCATATAACAGAAGAGTTAAATTCATACAACTTGAAACAGCTATGATTAAACGCTCATCCTTCACGTTGCTGAGTACCATACGTATATTCAAAGTAGAAGCACGAACGGTTGCACATTCTCATAAGAGGTTGCATTTTTAATTTATTAATTATTAAAGTGTAGAATTTCCCATATTGGTGAAGCTTGCGTCATCATCAGCGGCAGATTATCCCATTCAGTCTATCTTCGAGCCAAATCTAATGAAAGATATTTATCTTCCTTACTTTACTATCGCTTAATATGAATAGGAATAGACGAAATATAAGATAATCCAATCTTAGTGGTAAGGAAATAGAATGTCGGTGAAATGTGAAGGTTACAGTATATTCTTAATTTTACAATACTCTAATTTATCGTATTTTCTTTCCGTTATTTCTGAAGGACTTTTTTTAAATATATATTATTATGTGTTAAATTTTTGTAATTATGATTTTTCTTTAAGGCTATTGCTTAGAGATAATTTTCCGACGTCAACGACACGCTTTTCATTTAGTGCAGCGGTACAAAAGGAAGGAACTAACGAAGCATCGAGTTTCTCCTTAAAGCATGAAAATTCACGAATAACAAGTATACTTTACTATTTAACTAGCTAATAGATTTTGTCTTATAGTGTTAATTAATAAAACATATTTTCGAAGTTCTGAGATTTCATACAAAATTCGTTTGTAATAGGCAATAATAATGTTAACTGAAGTTAAAAGATGGAATGATATATGATTGATTCTTGCTTATTTCCTAACCATTTAAAAATGATAAAAAAATTATGCTAAATAACTGTTATATTCTTCCGTTACTTAGTATTATTTTTTTAAAAGGATTTCAAATTTCGAATAATACTTCAAATAAGAAATTATGATGAGTGGAAAAAAATCGTCGCAGTTTAGGTGCTGAATTTCTTACAAAAATAAAAGAATCGATTGGTACTGCAGAGAGTGAAGAAGACTTTGTTATCCCTAGATCTGCATTTAATGCTCTAGCAGCAGAATACGATATATTATTAGAAGAGACAGCTACATTTAAGGTAAATTTTTTAAAGCTCTGACATTATTTAATGATAGCGTCGTTGATTTTAGATTTATGTTGAGTCAAAGCATGTTAAGATGCTCAGTTTGTCAACCGCATGCGTTTGTTTTAGAATATTTACTATCAAACTTTGATTTTTTTATTTCTGAATAGGTTACAACTCATCAGGTATTGATTTCGCAGCTTCTCTTGCTATAGCTCTTTTATTATGCTATCTGATTATAGCATATTTAAATTAGTTCTTAAATTTCTTTGTTCGAAAGGAAGAATAGAGTTTCTTCTTTCTTGAAAAATTTATTGAAATGCATAGGAGTCTTATTTTCTAAAGCTCATTTTTGAGATATAGGAAAATTTTAAATATAGGATAAATACACCAGAGCGTTAGCTGAAGTTGAAAATGTTCGTCGTCGTGGACAAAGGCAAACAGAAGAAGCGAAAGTATTTGCTATCCAAGGATTCTGCAAAGACTTACTTGAGGTTTGTTTCTTTTTTTCTATTAATCTCTAGAAGTAAAACTTTTTCCGTAGGGCTGGGAAATCATAATTTTTTTAAGGTGGCAGATATTCTTGATCTCGCAGTGAATGCAGTAAAGAAGGAAGAATTGGATAATAATGAGTCTTTGAAAAATTTATTCGAAGGGTTAGAGATGACGAGAACAGTATTGCATAAAACATTCATTAAGCATGGACTAAAACAAATTTCTCCGGAAGGTGAAAATTCGATCCATCGTTTCATGAAGCTGTTTTCAGGTACCAAAAGACCAAGTAAGTTATTTTTTCTTCCAAAAAGTTCATTCGATAATATATTTAGGAAACACATTAAGATTTTCAGAAAACTACACTTTCAAAGTTTCCGGTCTCATATTAAAATTTTTTCAAAATACTTTATATATTTAAAAAAAAACGAATATTTTATATTTGACGTAGAAACCTTTTGAAATCATAATTGTGGATTTGGAACACTAAGTATAAATTATTTTAGACAAAAATCAAATCTGGATTCGTAGCACAAGTAGTAAAAACAGGTTACTCCTTGCAAAGTCGACCTATTCGTGCCGCAAAAGTGGGTGTTGTACAGTGATTATAATTGGTAGTAAAACTTTTTTAAATTGTTTCACTTGTTGAAAGTGTATCTGTATCCGTTAAAGCGTTGAGCTTTATCAGAAATATACGGTGGAAGAAACAAGCGTTTTCCTTTTAGACAGTTAAACGAGGAAATTGATACTTTATAGTGTTTCCATTTTTGTTATTACTTTGCATGTATTTTTCTGTGTTTCGCCTCTATAAAATTATTTTATTCCATAATAGTATTGTTTATTCCAATCGAATTACTAAATACTTTACTTTGAGTATGCAAAAGTAATAAATGATTTATTATACCGAAAGTTTTGAATTTTTGGCTTTTGCCGTAAGAAAATATTGTTAAGCAATACACTTGCATTTTTTTTTTTAATACATTACTTTCGAGTTGCAGACGAAAACGGTTTGTGGTTTTTGAAGTGGCAAATCTTTTAATTTTCGGGATTGAGAAATATCACTGTTTAAAAGTTCTCGAAGAATCTGCTATTATTTTGTTATATGCATTTAGCATTTCTAACATTAAGATTTTATCTTTTATCCAAATCTCTGTAAAAGATTGTATTCAGATTTCGATCTTAATATCAGTGCAAGAATATACTATCTTGAGGAAGAGAAAAGGGAATAAAAAATTCTTATGTATGTATGGTAGGTTCTGGAAATTTTTTTCTATGAGATATGTGGCTGTTTCTCATAGACACGATCTACATTTGGTCAATGTTTGAATAAGAGCTGTGGAAGAAGTGGTGGAACTCTGTTAAAGGATGGAGTCGATATCGTTATACCGAAAGATTAAGGAAATTGAGAAGGTCTAAATCCTATTAGATATGGTCGAGAAAGTCTAAATCATATGAAAGAGATTTGAGAAAGTCTGAATTGTATCGAAAAAAATTGAGCAAATTTAGAGAAATTTTTTATACGCTTAGCTAAACAGCTAGTAAAACTTGTCCATAAATAAGTAGTTTGATTACTTTATCAGTTTGTAGTTCATTGGTGCTTTCTGTAGCTTAGAAGTAGTTTTGCGGCTCCACGAGAATGATACCATTCAGGAGAAAGAAGAATAGGTTTTCACGCAATAGTAAGTTCCGGAGAGCATGGAGAGGTGATCGCCGGAAGGTTTGTCAGTTCCATAGATTTTTTCCTTACAGATGATTTTTTTAGTTGTGCTTGAAACCCTACACAAATGCGTCGTAAATTTAGTGGAACGAAAAAAATATTGAAATCACTGAGAAAACTGATCTTTGAACGTGAAAATTAATTTTTATACTACGAAATCAATTGCATATGCGAGAAAGTATGTGCAACATTATATATATAGATACGTATAAAATATTTGCATATGGAAATTGACTAATAAAACTCTCTAATTTCCGAACATATTTTTACCGAAAAATGGTACATGTTAAACGATGTTTAATGAGCTCTATAAATTTTTCTGATTTCGAAAATATCATAAAATTTTTAGATTATGACCAAAGAAGAGGAACAACATGGTGATGTTGATGGAACGCAATTTCAATTACACTACCGAGGATTAACTATTGATGCTGATAGATGGGTAGAAGAAAGCTCGAAGTGTCAATATTTGCCAGAAGATGAAATGATTCTGCTCTGTGATATGTAAGTTTTTAGTAATTTTAGGATTAAATTTAGCAAGAATTTTAGTTTTGGAAATCTCTTTGAACTATTAGTTGAAGAAAGATATCATAATTTAACTCCTTACTGAAATTGAGAGTGATTAAAAGTCTCTAAGTTTGAGATAACAATAACCTATATAGCTGTTGTTTACATGTGCCATATTGATTCACTGATTATTTATGTTTAAATTTCACACTTCAGTTATCTTTATTTTCTTGGTGCATTTTATAAATATAATAGTTTTATATGCTTAGGTTGGTTACTCGTTTGTCGCATGAATCAAATGTCGTTGAAATAGCTTCACCAGTGACCGTTTGCGGTGATATACATGGACAGTTTTATGACTTGTTGAAATTGTTTGAAACAGGTGGCCGTGTGCCATTTACACGATATGTTTTTATGGGCGATTACGTCGACAGGTTTGCTTTAAAAATTTTATAATGGGTTCAGAATTAAATATAATTTATTACTTTTGATGCATGTAGTCTTCTAACTTATGCTTTTTATTTTACTGCATGTCATGGCTTTCAGCTAATAATTATTTAGTAAAACATAATTGTTCGAAGAAATTTGACAGTTTTCAGAGGATACTATAGCTTGGAAACTTTAACATATTTGTTCACTTTAATGCTAAGGTATCCAGAATCAGTCACACTTTTGCGAGGAAATCATGAATCTCGGCGTATTTCCGCTGTTTATGGATTTTATGATGAATGTATACAGAAATATGGACATGCAATGGTTTGGCGCTGTTGTTGCAAGGTTAGAATCATAAAAATTCGGGATTTTTTTGATAGATGGTAAAGCATAATTTCGCAATTATCAGAATTTTTAGGTGTTTGATATGTTGCCTGTTGGTGCTTTAATTGATGACCACATTTTGTGCGTTCATGGTGGATTGTCACCAGAAATCAAGACACTGGAAAAGATGTTTACTTTAGACAGGTATTCACAGTGTTATATTTCTTTATAAAACCAAAAATATCCCATGCTTTCTATTATTTCCATTATTTCCTCTCTTATTTCTTCTATTATTTCCTCTCTTTAGTATCAATTATAGACATTTTGATCTTAATGTGGTATTTTAATTAAAAGATTGAAAAAATAATCAAAGTATTATGGATTTATTTGAGACTATTTCAGAGCTGTTGAAATTCCAAGTAAAGGTGCTTTATGCGATTTAGTATGGTCTGATCCGGAACCAACGGAAGAAGGGTGGGAACTAAGTCCACGGGGTGCTGGATGGGTTAGCTATCTTTTCATGTTTTTTCTCTTTCTTAGTTTCTTAAATTATTACTTTTCTTAATGTTTCTTAAATATAATGTAATATTTGTTTAATTGAAGTTTTAATGAAATTTAAAGTATCAGTTTCTTGATTATTCGGTAATGATTATTTGCAGCTTTTTGGTCAGGAAGTAACGAAACGTTTTATGCATACCAATGACCTCACATTAATATGCCGATCTCATCAACTGGTCTTGGAAGGTTTCAAATATATCTGGGATGACATACTATGCACCGTATGGTCGGGTAATATCTTGATTTTTTCTCGTATTTTTTAATATATCCTATTTGTTCCTTAATACTTCAATCCTTAGTAACTTTGATATAAAGTCTGCTTTTTACTTTTAAATATTTTTTGCTATTTATATTGTCATGTTCATCTTATATGAGAAACCCTGATTATTATTCTGGACATGTGGGAAAATAGAACAAACAGTTTCAGTTATCGCATCCATAGGAAGTCGCATTTAGCGGAATATCAGCAGATTTGTCTAATTTTTCGGAAAAATATTAAGGAGACCAAAGGCTGCCTGTTTGGAATTCACCTGCATAATAATACCTTCATTATATATGAAATATTCAACTGCTGTGAGCTTTTCAGCACCTAATTATTGTTATCGTTGTGGGAATGAAGCAGCGATTCTGCAAATAAGTTCGAATGAACGTCAAGTAAAATATTTTGACGAAGCTAGTGATAGCGAACGTGAAAAACCGGATCGTATTGTTGCACCATACTTTTATGAATATTTTATTCAGCAGATTTTTTGAGAAAAGTTGTTTCATGTTGTTATATCAGGTGCCAGCTCTTCTGCGTATTTTTTTTTTTTTGTGATCTCTTACTCTATTGTTTCATCATGCTACTTCAAGAAAGCTAATGATATTATCACAATACTTCCCCAGATAAGTTAGATGTATTTTAATATATTTTTTTATCGTCTTTATTGTGCTTTTTCTTTTCTTTCTGAGCAAGAAACGAGTAAGTGCCTTAAAGTAGTATCTTTTCGAATTTGTGCTGGATTATAAATTATGGTAGACGCCACCGAATATAATACTTGCGTCATACCTTACTTATGGAGGTTTCATATCGTTAGGTGATGAGTAAGATGGAAGTGGCTATTCAATCGACATGAAGAAAAATGCCTTTGCGATAGAAGAAGCATGTTCAAAGCATAAAGGAATTGATCCGAATAGAAAAACTTACATGATTCTGATCCGTTCAAGATCGTATTAATTCAAATATTTAGCGATCTTTTGAATGCGAATAATCAGTGTTCTCATATATTTTTTATTTTCCTATTTCTTTGCATGACTTTTCGTTATTTCCTTGTTTCATATCAATGAAATTGTTTCTTCAAAAGACAATTTTTCTTTTTAACAATTTAATGTAAATGAGATATTGATAGTGTTACAGAAATTTATAAGTTGCCAGTTTGGTCTGTTAGCTTTTGCATATAAAAAAACAGATTTTGAAATGATAACAATTTGCACTTTATTATTCAAGAATAAACATTAGCAAATTGTTAGATATTATATATTTTCGAATATTGTAAAATATATTGTATGCAAAAATGAATTGCTATTTTAAGATGCAATAAATATTCTATCAAACAAATTTTTATTTTACAGTATGCGAGAGTGTAGTATGCCTACTAAATTTACTTACATTGCTTGCATGATTAGTAATTATCATTTAGCTTTTTCTCCCTCCTTTAAGAATCAGGATATAATTTATTAGAAGATTCAGGATATAATTTACAACATTATGCGCAATCAAAATATCTAAGCAACCGATTTCGCAGACAATCGAATAATTAATGAGTCTTGGAGATTTGATGAATACAAAATATCGAGATTTTGCATTTTAGAAATGCCGATCAATCGGTTTAAGCTTGAATCTAAAAAAATAATTTTTCCCTTCCTAGCTCAAATTATAAGCTATGTGCAACATTTAAATTTCATAACGATTTATTAATAGATTTTATAAAAACTTGTAAAATTCTTAATCTTATTTTTTAACTTCTAAATTCTACTGTTAGCATCAAACATCTAGATAAAGTATTGAGCTAATTTTTCTTTAATTTTTAGAGAGAGAAAGAGAGGCAGAAAAATGATGAATTAATTTTATTATTGATTAATTAAGCAATAAATAAACGATAATTTTATGGAACTCCTAAATATGCATATGTATATTTATAGCTAAATATTTCATAATATTTCTTGTTTTTAATTATCACCAAAAATTAGTCATTTGCTGATAAGATAATATTTCATCCTTTATTATTACATTATTAGTCGCAATTTACGACACATATTGTTCATTAGTAACTTATATATGTAATCATGAATAACATCGGATAACATATGATAAATTGCATACAAAGGAATATGCAACAAAATGCGCTTTAAAGATGTTATACGCAATTGCGCAAATTTTGCGGATAATTCAATTTTGGAATTTTTATTCAATAATTTCGAGGATTCTCGATAAAAAGGATTGAGCGTATTTTTAGACATGTTAAATATTTCTTCAAATATATTTAAGAAATTATATTTTCAAATGAATTTTGGGATTTTATCGCATATTTTAGTATAACTCTCTTTTAGGATATCGGATATATGCATATGTTATATTTCTCTATCATATTATGTCTTCAGTAATAACAACGATAGAAGTGATTAAAATAATTTTTGAAATTTTCTTATCTTCTATTGATATCTTAAATAATTTTTGATATCTTCTTATCTTGATATCTTCTTATCTGGTATCTTCATATCTGATATCTTCAATTTGTCGGGTCTCAATTAGACTGTCGAGAATTATTATTTAAACAAATGATAGTACACGTAAATTTGGATATAAAAGTACGCAATACGAGAATGATCCAATCTATTGTAGTTAATTGGAAGTACTGATAAAATTAGATGAATTTAACTTATAGTTACTTCGGATAAAAACAGTTACAATAATAAGCTTATATAACAATCTTACTTATTCGAGAATTTAACGATATGATAATGTTATAAATGGACAAGTTGAATGTTTCCTAAAATATTTATAAACGAGAATATATATGGTACTATGTTTCTATCATTGTATATCGAAGTTTGAAATATTTATTTGAAGGATTTGATGGTAAATAAGTTTTTTGCTCCTTTTTTTCTTGAAATAATCAATAATTTGTTACTGTTTATAGGAAATAAAATTAATGGATCAGAAGGAATGTAGAGTGAAACATATTCTGATCAAGTGAATGATGGCAAATACTTCTGAAGGTTTAACATTTTGTGATTATTCTTGTCCTACTTATATATTTCCTTCCTCCTTTTATCATAATAGAAAATAAGTATAATAATATGAGCAAAAGAATAATTTTCATATAAAAGATTTAGGACAGGGAATATTGAATAATCGGTTTAATCTGAATAATTTGAAGCAGGGATAATCTATTGAAATGGTTAATTAATGGAAAATATCACTGATATGATGAATCTTTCAAAAGTTATATTTTCCTGTGTAATCAAAATAATAATTGTAAAGAGTGATCAGATAGTAGTTACTAGTTGCAAGAGAGGCAGTCATTCATTTTTATCATTTTTTTGAGCTTTCATTTTAGCTTTTTTATTTTTTTACTTTTTAGTTCTTCATCCATTGTTGCATATGTTTTGCCTGAATCATATGATTGCATTACCGAAATTTGCTACATAAATTATCTTGCGTAGACGCCAAAATGCTGAAGTCACGTTGCAGGTAGTAGTATTACACTACATATTTAGATCTGCTTATTATATCCTAACATTTCGAGCTTGCCCGAGTTTTGAGATTCGAATGATAATAGAATTCGGGATTTTTTCTATAATCATTTTTTGTTGAAATGATTTTAGCAATACGCACATGAATGCAAATAATCTTTTTTGTTTTTAAAAATGAATTGCGACATGAAGCAGTTCTGTTTGGAAACTGTTATTTGTATTATATACATGGAAAGTTTTAATATTTGTTAAATATATATAGTGTTTGTGGAACTATAAGTTCACAAGAATGAGACGCGAACTGTATATTAATAATTTACCTGATCAAATGTTTCCTCATGTAATATAATTCCTGAGATATATTGCGATATATTTGGTGTTGTAAACAGTAAATGCCGATAATTCTTTCGATTCTTTGCGTTATTTTCCATTCCAATTGCAGCAAATCGTTTACCTATCGTGTCTGGAAGTTATATAAAATAGATAAAATTTTGATAATTCTTTCGAATCTTCATTATATTAAACTAATAATGTGTAAAAATGATTAACTTCATATGTAATATATAGAAATGTAAAACAATGTCTAAAAATATATTTTTTTGTCATTTTCATCATATAATAGCTAATATTATACTAAGAAATGATGATGAAAAGCACTAAAATATTCCAAAATGAATTTAAATTTCGATAAAATGACAATATTTTACCAATACTTTCATCAGCGGCTAGAATACCCTTTCCAGGTTCCATAAGTTTCCGGGCGATTGCTGACAATTCGTCCTCTTGATCCTTGCTAAGTGTTGCTCTCTCGACAATTGTTTCCTTCTCGTCGATAACATTTTCAGTATTGATCGCATTTCGATAGTACATTAAAAGATTGCTTACAATGATCACCAATATTCCATCAATCAATATTCGATGTATCAATAGCATTCATATAGCTTTATATGAACTACCTGAAATTTTTTTCTTATTCTTCCCAACTCTCGGAAATCCATTCTAGATAATCACTCTAAATTATTGCAATAAAAGTTTCACTGTGCTAAATCATATCGGTAAATACTCTAGAAGCGCAATTAACATTATATTGGGATATTGTCCAACAAAACCGAACGAGATAAAATATTTCATTTCGCGACATGATCAGACTGTATCATCTATGTTTAATTTCAGGGTATAATTGGAGGTTGAGGTCGTCAGTTGGCGAAGTTTCCATTATTTAGTCTGGATGAGGATAGTGTACTATTGTAGCTTTCGTTTAGATTAGTTTAAAATATTTTAATATATACGTCTTTTTTCCCTTATAGATACATATTGTTGAAATTATTGATATTAAAATTATTTGCTGTTAATTATTAAAAGTTGGAGATTGTGGTTTTTACTTTTTTTTCTTTTTAATTTGTTAAGTTTCTGTAGCATTTTTGCTTATAATTCTTGCCTTGGTTTTTTATTTTTCACTTCCAACTAATGAATATGTGTTAAAGGTTCAGCAGGATGCAAATATTCGTGAAAACACTAACTGGTAAAACGATTACTCTTGAGGTAGAATCGTCTGATACCATTGAGAATGTGAAAGCTAAAATTCAAGATAAGGAGGGCATTCCACCTGATCAACAACGACTTATTTTCGCAGGTAATTTATGCATTTCCATTTTCATTAAATCTAATTTATAAATTTGTTGAATGGATATTGAATGCCATGGCGTAATACGCTTCGGTTATGCTTCGTTATGATGACACACTGGTGTTAAAAGGTGTCCTGGCCTATGAGAGTATCGTGAATCAAAAGTTACACCTCTGACCCGAAGCATAGTTTGGAGTTGAAAAAGCGCCAATCTGACGTTCTTTGGATGTTTTATGTATTTTCTGTCAGTTCGTTTAAATTTGAAATTGCTGTCTCCCGAGTGTATCATACTTTAATACAATACATGATGACGGACCCAGCTGTATCTATATTTTGATTTATTCTAACGAGCAGGGAAACAGTTGGAGGATGGTCGAACGCTATCAGATTATAATATCCAGAAGGAGTCCACACTTCATCTTGTATTAAGGTAAGCTCTTTTCTGTATATTTGAATAAAAATCGATTTATTACCGCCGTGGTTATGATGATAACATTGCTTTGGTGCACTGATTTAATGAATGAAATATAGCTCTCTGAACCGCGAGTATTTTTTTCTTTTTGAAAAAATGGTGAGAAAACGATAATTATATAAAATAATAGATTGCGAGGTGGTGGCAAGAAAAGGAAGAAGAAGGTTTATACTACGCCAAAGAAAAACAAGCATAAGAGAAGAAAGGTGAAGCTTGCTGTGTTGAAATACTACAAAGTAAGTGGTTCTCAGTTTCATTGAAATATTTATGGAAATGGAGGGCTTGCATTTACATAAATATCGCAAAATCTAACTTGTTAATTTTACTGCATCTGTCCAATAAATTTTAATTTTAGGTTGATGAAAATGGTAAAATCACCCGTTTACGGAAGGAGTGTGCATCGCCATCATGTGGTGGAGGCGTTTTCATGGCTAGCCATCAGAATCGATATTATTGTGGCAAGTGCCATCAAACATTGGTAATGCAAGACCCGAAGGAAAAAGTTGCTGGAAAAACTAAATAAATTTGTATTTGTTATTTATGTCGTGTTTTGTGAACGTTTTGCAATAAATTTGTTTTTGTATTTGTATATGTTTCACACAAAATACATAGTTTGATATCTTATAGGTTCTAAGCGGATCTGAAGGTTCCAGGATAGTATTTATAATTGGCAGTATTGTATTCTTTGTTATGAAGTAGCAAAGTTGCTACATGATTCGTGGCATAAAATTGGATGGTAATGGTTTGACTTCTCTGGGAGTTGCACAGTTTTGTAAAGGAGTAATAATTCTAGATGAATCAAGTATTGATCTAATAAGATTTTAGTAAGTGATGGAGATTCTTGGATGCGATTGCTTCTTGGTTACATAACGTTACACCGATATTGTAATAATTCATATTTTGTTATTCAAATTTTTAATCAACAACTTGCGAAACAAACACTTCGATAATGTCGCAACGACAATTTCCAATTTTTTTTTTTGATTAAATTATGACTAAATAGTCAAATACGATCTAAGGCGGTACAACCTTGATAATAAATGTGGAATGATATGTAAACAAACAAATAAAAAGAAAAAATAAAAGGAATGTTTACATAGAGAAATAGAAGATTGTAAAGAAATTAAAAGTGCTTCACTTTTACTTAAGTTAACTGAATTTATCGAGAAAAAAAAGAACGGAAAGTAATGTACGAGAAGGATAAATGATAGTGAAAAAGATATCAAGTAAAGCTGGCATATACAGTCCATGTTTTAGATCATAAATGATATTTTAGGGAAAATGTGATTAATTATCAATTGATCAATTGATAAAACTGAGTAAAAAGAACAAAAAGTGTGAGTCTCACATGTTCAAATTGAATTCATATTCGATAGTATTGGAACTTTGTTAACAACACAATAGGATTTCTTTTAGGATGGTATAATGAAATAGCGACAAATAGTAATCCTTCCTTTATGATCAAATCTCAAATTCCATTCATAATCATTAATAAAATATTATTACTAACCAATTCATATCTATGCAATATAAATTAATGATTTCTTATTCACTATAATTTTTTAACAGGAAAAAATTGATAGTGAACATAAAATCATCTATTTATATTATATAAATGTATAAATTGATAAACAATGATATTTTATCAACGATATTTAAATAATGAAAGGGCTAAATATGGTTGATTTAATAACCATATTTGGTCCTTTTAGTATTCATATATATAATTTTCCAGTATTCGAATGATGAATTCACTAAATATGTGAGGAACTAATTGAAATCTTAATCGTATTGCAAAATGAATTTGAACTTCCTTTCAAAAGACAAGATATAGTATAACCATGATGCGACGCTAATAAATAATTACTTTTATTTATGATAATCTCTTTTTCTATATTTGATAAAACATTGACAGTTTTGATGTGATTTTACTTCGTATGAAAATAACCTCATATCATTCCGTGACAAACCAATTTCTGATTTCATCTAAACAAAACTTACAATAACTTTAAGGATTCGTCCTGAAATCTTTCAGAAATCTCTGCAAATAGGAACCGTAAAAATAAAATTATCTATCAGATCACTTCTGTTGTTATCCTACAAGACAGTAAGGAATATCTGTGTCTGAAAGTTCTCACGCATTTTTCTATAAGGAAGCGAAGGCAAAGATTTACTATTTCGATAGCGCAACGAAAACAATTCACGATAACTTTTATTTGGCACTTGCTACTATGCACAATGCAATGAAACATATAACTGAAAATATCGTTATAACTGATCTATGATAAGAAAAATAAAATGCTGTTAAAATTAACCGAAGGTAACGAATAATACCTTCAACTAGTAAGGATCCTTTTTTCTAAAAAACATTCCCATGATGTGTTGATACGGTATTTGATGGGAAAATATTTCGAACATTGTACATAAGTGTTATAATATCGAAAATATTTATGTGTAATTAATTTTGCGATATTTTACTATTAAATATAAGCTTGATAATAAGGAACAAAGATAAGAATTAAATTAATAATTCCTTACATTAGATATTATAACATTCATTTATGTTAGATAATGAGTCATGAAAAATTTCAGCTATTCCGACAATCTGCAACGTTTCGAGATATTATGGAAGACCTTGAAAAAGTTCTAGCACTATTTAAAATGCACATGGCAAAATGTTTTGGTCAATAAAAACAGTATTCATAATCACAATAATAATATATTGTGCTTTTTATTTAGAAAGAAGCAAGGGTAAAAGTGTAATGTAAGCAATTAATTATGTGCCATTTTAGATGCAAATGCAAAATCTGAAATCGAATACACATGAATAATAAATTATTTATCAACATCATTATAAAATGTGATAAGAATTTTCTGACCTCTGTCATCTGAGTGACTTGACTACTTGCTTCTTTTTTCTGGATTTCAGTGTCAAGCACTGAAATGACACTAAAGATGGACGATTTTTTTTCGTAAATACAACAAATATTGCTAAACTACTGACTGTAATTACATCAAGCAAAGCTAGTACATACAGTCCATGTTTTAGATTATCAGCAAATGTGTGCACCGAAGCAAGTATTCCATACGACAATAAATAGAGAATTGTTCCTATGGATGTAAATATAAGTGATAAAATGGATGCAATATGAAATTCTATTCTACTATCATTTAAAATTTTCCATTCAATTTTCATCATTTATTCTTATCACTTAACCAAGTGGTGAGAAGACAAAACAGTGCAAATAAAATTCAATTTTCTACAATATAATAATTTATAACAGTACGAATGAAATTTCGTTTATCAATATATCTGTGGGCTTTTTAAAATGTTTTTCAAATTATAACTTTGAATATTCTGTCGTATTCATCACATTTAAATCGCCTATATCCATTTTTGGATATGTCCTTTCAGAAATCTATCTTTTTCTCTCATTAATTAATTACATTTGAATGATCGCTTACCCTTACTTATCAGCTCATAACCTTACAGACAGCATTTTATATTTTACTTTCTGATCTTTCAGTTTTAATGAATGGAAGATGTCATATCAGAGAATTCATTATTATTGGAACAATGGTTACGGCAATGCTTGCACCTTTTAAGCTCTCCCAAGTTGATCGGTAGAAAATTATCACTAATGTTTTTAATAAAGTAGAAAAAATTTTTTGTTATATATATTAATTTTCTGATATATCTTTTTAGATTCCTGAACATACATTTATTGCAAGTAATTTTTTCAATCATCAAGTATTTTTAATAATTTTTTCAATCGCATTCTCTGAATTGCAGATCGCATATCTCATAAGAAGATCACTCATCATAACTTTAAATGAAATCATACGTAAAATACAGTTGAAATTAAAATTGATCGCTGAACAAACTTTATTTATAGCAAAAAAATTTTAAAATTATAAATGACTTCTAGAAAAGTTAATTCAGTTAAATTAAAGTTCTTTGAAAGAAAATCAAATTACCTGGTGATAAAAAAAATTGAAATCTAAGATACAAATGTAAAACAACCGATCATGATTTGTGGTGGCAGAAAATTAAAGCAGCAATTAAGATAGTCCCAAACAGATAGTCCAATAACGCTAATCAAAAATTTTATCATCTTAACTATATGCAAAGTATAAGTAAGATATAAGTAATATAAAATATAGCGAAACAGTATAATGCATTATATATTAATTATAATACTGTTAAAAGTATAGGAACTGCCAATGTCACTTAAATTATTTATTTTTTGATCTATGAAAAAATGGGCAATTAGTGTGATCTGTTAAAATAGGTATGACGTCCTTGATTAAAACAATATTTTAAATAAAGACATCTGAAGTCGCAAAAACAATTTGTTTTTTTACCAACGAAATTTCCAAATCATCGACTTATTCGAAAGAAGATCTAGTGTTTCAACAAAAAAATAGCTAACATTTTCAATCACTGAATGGTTTTCAAGGTTTTCCATCTGCAGTCTTTGAATAGAAAAAGCAATGAACAAATGCTTGCATTTTCCATATGCAATTATTTTTAGCAAAAAAATAAAGATTTAATCTCGAATCGGTCTCAACAAAGTCGGATTATCAAATTCATAATATTTTCAATATTACGGTGTCAAAAACTGAATTAAATAATTGAATTCTGCTGCCAGCTATATTGATATTGCGGAGGTACGCATGATTTTTATTTGCATAAATTTACATAAACCCTAAAAGTTTCAACGATGTGTTCCTCAAAATTGAGGTAATTAAACCGCCATCTCCGCCTTATATATCTTTTGGCTTGTCAACCCTAGACGAGTTAATCCCATATTGTTGACCGATGAGTAAACCGAGTGCTTTGATTAAAACTATCTGATATATCTTTATCTTTTGGCTTATTCATCTTATAATTTGGTGTGCTATTACTTTAATATCCTTTTAACATTCCTATGTATATGCTCGCAAATTTCGATCAAATATATAATCAAATAAAATTCCATTGAAAGATATTATCCAGTTTATAAAAAGGAAGCATTTGGTTTTCGAATTTAAACTTTTCGCTATGTTTTATTCTATCAAAGATGATACGATACGAAATACTGTACTAAAACTAGTTTTGATTGTTTATTTTAGTATTTATTTATGCAGTTTCTCGGAATCCACAACGTTTCCAATATTTGTTTCAGCTAAATAACAGAAACATCTTATAATGTGAACACGATATTAAGAAAATCGGTATATATTTCTTTTTTTTCTGTACCATTCTCTTACTTATAAATTTCTATAACATTATTACTTATAAATATGTAGAACATTGAAGTCGTTGAACACAAGTTTTCTACTGATAAACTGATTTGTGACACTTATATGTGCAACGCAATTTCTGTTGAAAATCGTTTTCTTATCTTCTGCATAAAATAACTAATTTTAAAGCCTTTTAGAAGCATCTCTTGTAAGTGAATTAGATTAATAAATTAGTTGAATTAGTTAAAGTGAAAGCAAGAGCGTAAAATTTTTAAAAATAACCAAGTTATTTAGTAGTAGTAAGGTGATTGAAAGGCATAGATATAAAATAATTAATCATAACGCAGTTGCTAGACAATTAAGCGAAAAAATTTACAATATATCACCCTTTATCAGCACTTAGAGTATAATTAAATAACTAAATAAAAGGAATCTGCAAAGTGCACTTTCGCCATTTCTTTATTTAGAGCTTTGAACTGTTTCAAACATTAAGGAAACAAAACCGAAAAAAGAAAATACCAAAATGATCTATATTAGTAATCCAATATTGGCGAAACAATCAGATGATCCCGTCCATCATCTTGGTATTACGAAAAGCTTGACTAATATTCTACATTCTATGTATGGCGATATTAAGGTTACGCTTTGAAATTATACTTTAATCTTTAAAATTGTATCATCACCTTTCGTCTTGTTCATATGTAATACGAAAAATTGATTGAAATATCAGAATATTAAATAGACAACGCAGTCAATCCATCACCTGTTAGTAGAGCCTATAATAATAATCATTTTAAGTATTATTAATTTTAGAAATTGAAGACCAGAAATGCAACAAGTAGTCAGTGGTAACAAAAATTTGGATTTATCTATCAACTTTATATTAGTAACAATGGAGTAACAAATAGCGATGATTCTCACTGATACATTATCAAGAAGGAGTATATTAGCAATTTATCTATGCATGTTTTCTTTTATTTTAAATTATATAAAAGCTCGCTGCATTTTACAATTGATAAAACCTGTTATAAGAAATTTCGACACAACATAATGTATTATGTGTAAAATATGTTATATTATTTAAACAAATCTGTGATACATAGATTATCGGAAACGTAGTAATTATTCTAAAGAGTAGTCATCGTCATCTTTTTCGGAATCAGCATGAAATTCGATTAGAACAGGTCCTTCGATTTTTGGAGTATTTGACATGTCATTTTGGATCTTATTCTCTGATTGTTTAGCCAGATTTCCTCCTTCTCTCAGTTCACGGTTCAGCTTTACCAGATATGTATATTCATTTTCATAATGCTAAGAATTAGACAGAATATTAGTTTTTTTTTTGAGACTTTATCAAATAAAAGTAAATGATTGATATTCGATTCAAGTATTTCATAAAATAACTATTATATCGATTTATTGTCTTAAATTATTAATATCTAAACTGAATAGTTGCTCCTTTATTCTTCATAATTTTCAAAGTTTTACTATTACTATAAATCTACGACCATTTTTTCGTAGTCAGAAGTCTCGCAGTCAGGCAAATTTTGCAATATAATTCATAATATTCAAAAAATTAACAAATTTTGATTAACGGACCGCATCTCTCATTTGCAAGAAGGCACTTCGCTCCGTTTCATTCATAGTATTTTCTTGATGTTGTTGTGTATCTGGCACTGGTGTCGGCGGTTCAGGCTTAATTTAGAATTATTTTTGAAATGATATTTAATGAAAGCATAATATTTTTCAGATTATTCCTCATTCCTTCTTTGCTTATATGACAAGTTCATTATTAATAAAAATGATAACGGGCAATAATAATTTTCAAAATTAAAATTTTAATACTTTCTTTTATGCATACAATCTAATTAGTTAATTTTCGTTAAAATCACAAAATTTTTATTAAAAATTATCTTTTAATGCACTAGTCGGATTGCGGTTCATATCATCTAGCAATGTTACACTTGCTTAACGTCATGCTTAACAAATGCCGCCTTTATCTCCAATCGAGAAATGTACGAGCAAAAATTCACATATGATATTTTATCTTTAATGCATAAAAATTTTTGCAAAGTAACTGTTAAAATTTTTGCAACAAATATTTTCTGTTATTATATTTGTAGTACAAATTACCATAAATAAGTGCCCCATAGTACGAGCCCGTGGCTGATAAGTTTCAAGTACATTGAATTCATCAAAAATGCATGCTTTGCTCGTGTAAGCCCAGAGGAATAGATTTGACACCACTAAAATTTTCTCGCTTCATCTTTACATCAGCAAGCAATTTTGGGGAAGCAAAAAAATTAATTTTATAAACAATTAATATAAAGTGATCATTTTCAATAGGCTGAAAAAAGTTTTGGCTAAATGATATTCTTTGGTTTTCAGTTTTTGCTTTTTTGCCTTAACTTCTTGCTAGTATTAAAAAAAAAAATTATTTCTCAACATAATAAAATGACAACTATCACGTTGTACTAATAGTTGCAACAAAACTACATATTAGATATTGTTTTCCAATGTTATGAAAAATTATTTACTGATTGCTTATCAGAAAAAGTGGTGCTGGCTGAAAATACTGACACTAGAATTCTCAGAAGTTAAATTACAGTAAAGTTTAGAATAATTTGTACATGAATTTGAATTTCAATACGATATGATTTTTAATAAAATTTGAGCTTAATCAAAATTTTTCCTCGTATTTAAATTTAAACTGCTAAGCTTTAGGTTCAATATAACTTAAAAACTGACTTGTATTGTGAAAGCAGCAAGAAATGCGATAAATGATTGTGTAATAAAGCATAGTAATAGATGTTGATTGTTGTACCAACTACTTGCAATAATTTGTCCGATTCCTTGACTGATCAAAACTAACAGACAAACACAGTAACGTAATCTTGAAATAATAATTATTTAAATTATTCAGTTATCTAAAAACCGAGATTATTTGACAAAGTTATTAATATATTTGCTTTTAAAGATGAGAGAGGTATGGTCTCTAAGTTTCTGATTAAAAACAATGACCTAATAAATTTTTAATTTTAATTATGATGAAAATCACAAATATAAATGTTCTAAAAAACTTTCAAATTTATTGAAATTTAAAATTTCATGAAGTTAAATCTTTCATCAAACGCAAGATTGTCTGTGCCATAAGAAAAAAAATTTTCCTCTCAACTATTTCACAAAATTCGCATATGCCATAGGCAAATAAATATGATTGAGACTAGAATTTTTTCAGAAGAAGCAAAATTCAGTGAGATAAGGACACTCCTTGCTTATTTTGCTTAAATTAATTCGTTAAATTGCATTATGGTCTTCCACAGTTTGTTGAAAATTTGTCATTCTGTTCGCCTAATTTTTTAAATTTTGCTAAATATTATATTGAGGGGTACTACTTACACCTAAATTTAATCCTTCTGATGATGATTGTGCGATGCCATAAAAATAATAGCTCATGGATATTATATTAGAATGATACAATAATGTAACCTTGGCGAATAATTTCGTTGTACAAATTCTGAAATCATCGTTTCCACAGAGAATTCATTACTTAGCATTGCTACAAACAATAGAAATGGAATGAAATCACGAAATTCATCATTTCATATTAAATAAAGTTTTGAATTTTACATAGGCAAATTATGAATTGCAATATGAAATTAATGTAAGTTCAAAAATGAATAAGATGGATATGAGAAATGAAAATTTTTCTTCTTGTGAATAAGCATCAAGATATATTAAAATATGAGACAACAATTCACTTCATTCTTCACCAAATTATAAATACTCTTCAAAAAAGATAGTCAACATTAGGTATAATAATAATAATGAGAGAACAATTCACTTCATTCTTCACCAAATTATAAATACTCTTCACAAGAGATAGTCAACATTAATTACTGCCAAAATAATACAAGTAATTGTTCAGCATTAGATTATTTTAGATGATAGAAATATTGAATGGAATAAAAGAATTTTGATCATAAGTGATAAAATGAAGTATTAATTACAGACAATAGAAGAATTGGAATATATCAACATAGTCAAAAATTCGGTCATCGAAGAAAGATCTAACTTAATCTTTTGCATGTCAATAATAACCTTTATTGGTCTTGTATGATGCTTTACAATAATAATAATCTCATAATATTGTATTTACACAATTGTAGTACAAAACAATCCTCTGAAGGTTCATTATTCTCCTTCTGTAGTTTCTTTTGTTTTCTACAACTGCTAAAAATTTGTTTCTGCTAGTATGCCACTGACGATCTCTTCTTGTAAATATCCGCTTATTACCATGAACTACCCTCGAAATTGGAAAAACTCAGCTTTGAAGTTCCATTTTCCAAATGCTTCAGAATTTCTTCCTCCTGACGATAAACAACAGTTTTTGGCCGAAGTGCACTTCGGCTATCCTTTTAGCGGTAAATTTGTTTGAAGTCCAGCATATCATTTCATAATTGATTAATCTTACTTGTTCACCCTGTGAATCAAACATATTTGCTGTATTGTTTATCGTTTCGATTCGATCCCTTCGAAATTATTTTCCTAATTGAAATTTCTCTCGCATCAAGTATTCTAAAGCGCAAAGAAATAACAACAGATTTAATGCAGATTCTAATCACAAATATAGCAATGAAAGAATTTGATTCATGTGAGTCAAATTTGTTTAAGATAATTGAAGAAATTTTTCTAAACAATTTTTTGAAACATTTTACTAAACAAAATTATGTAGAGGATTTAAAAGAGTGAAGTTTTGGTTACGAAAATATAATATTAAATGTAGCAAATATTTGATGCTCAATACATACGAAATTAATCTTATTCTAAAATTAAACATAAATCGTTCAATATGGCAAACTTTTGATATCCAATCGTTAGGATAACATAAGAGCAAGTTTTATAAACAACCGTTTTAAAAACAAATCTGATCAGAATTGAGGATAATGATGTTTCACACTAGAGTTTAGCATTTAAATAAATGCTTTAAATCTTCAAAAATAAATTTAGCTAAAATATTTTGAAGAATCTTTTGAATAGAATTCATTCTTCTTTTAATCTTTTCTCAAGTTCTTATATCAATTTTCCAAGAATCAATAACAGCGTAGACTTTCGTATCGATGATATACCAAACAAAGGAATTATTGAAATCCTGGAATCTGTGCTACTGAAGATTCATGTAGCTACTGAAGATTTATGTTCTGAAAAGGACTTTATTTTTTCATTCTGATAATAAATTTTTCTGAAGATCAATTAATTTTTCAAATTGAAGGATTATATACTGGAATTTCTATCGTTAAGAAAATCAGCCCATAATAAATTTTGAATTAGAGTGTACGTGTGTATAATTAAGATTCGGAAACGTCACATTCCTCGTATTAATTTTTATCAAATAATTACTTTTTGAAGAAGTCAGATTTAAACTTGAATTATTCAATTTTGAAGAATAAGTACTAATTTTATCACTTCTCATTTTGTTATAACGATATCTCGTTTTATCCTGCAATCCAAAAATATTAATCGAATATGCACGAATTCTATTTCATTATATTTATTTATTATTATTTTTTTGTACTAAAAATTAATTTTTAATAGTAATATTATTTGAGTAATATTATTAAACCAAATGTTATTCTTATAAATATTGAATTGAAAGCATAATGTTATGAGAGAGATGAGACTAATTTTTGCATTATATCTTTTGTTAGATTTTGATTTATAAAAGTTCGTATGATCATTAAAAATAATGAGAAAAATTAGGAAATTTAATCTTTCGTCATTATGTCTTAGCATGTTCATTACTACAATCCTCTGAAAACACTCGATTTCTAATAATGAACATTTTTGTGAATAAGAAATCTGTTGCAAAAATTGAAAAAGATTTTCTACGCATAACATGACATATAACCTTTAGAGGCTTTTCATAAGAATGTTTTATTTTTCTTGAACAATAAAATAAAATGGGATGTATATAGCGAATTATTGAATGACGAACTTGCTGAATGCAGACATTAGCGAAAAGATTTAAATTTTTGACAAATAGCCCTTCTCATCTATAACGAGATAGCTTGCAGATACAAATTTTTATTGATTAATAAGAAAAAATTATGCTTGCGATATCAAATTTTTTTGGCAGAACTTATGAAACAGTAATATAATTTAAAAAATTATATTAAATTATGATGATCATCAAATTTCAACGGTCAAGGTGTTGTAAGCAGTACAGCAGCCTCCATACTGCGATTTGTTGAAACTTATCTTTGATTGGACAATTTGTTATCGAAAATAAATTTTTTTAATTTTTATATATCTATAAAATATTTTGTTAATATTTTTTCTATCTATAATATTTTTTCTATCGATCTATTTAGGTATATATTATATATATGTAGAGAAAATATATATATACATATATATGAACTATAAAATATTTTTTAAGAAAAAAGAATTTCATTTGAAAATATAAATAATATATAATATGTATGTTAAATATTTTTGATTAAAATTATTGTTATGAAAAAAAATTACGAAACAAAAAATTTTTCAAAAAATACTGCAACGTTGATAGAGAGCGATGAAGTTATAATATATTAGATGGAGTCTGATGGTAAGTTTGATGGTTATTTATATGTGTTATGATCCGATAAATGCAAAATGAACATAACGTATTTTTCTATCTATCTATTTGTATGTATTAATAAATATTTTCTCTCATATATATATATACATATATATGTAATACAAAATATTTCTTTAAGAAAACTGATTTTGTCGTATATATTTGTCTAATCATAGATATGCATTATGATTCGTCTAATCATAGACATATACGATGATTTTGTCGTATATATTTGTCTAATCATAGATATGGATTATGACTCGTCTAATCATAGATATATACGATGATTTTGTCGTGTATATTTCTCTAATCATAGATATGGATAATTGACTCGTCTACGTTTGTCTCATCATAGATATGGATTATGACTCGTCTAATCATAGATATATACGATGATTTTGTCGTATATATTTGTTTTAATCATAGATATATACGATGATTTTGTCGTATATGTTTGTCTAATAATAGATATGGATTATCATTCTTCTAATCATAGATATATAGGTTGATTTTGTCGTATATATTTTTCTAATCATAGATATGCATTATGATTCGTCTAATCATTGATATATACAATGATTTTGTCGTATATCATTGTCTAATCATAGATATGCATGATGATTCTAATCAGAGACATTCATTTTTTCGATACATATTTATTAGACACCGTTATTTGATCTGCTTTTGTGCATATAATCGCATCATAACACATACAAGTACCAAACTAATACTGCGTCACTGTTGCTGTTAGAATGATTAGTCGCTGTGTGATTGTATGTCGAATGAATTGATTGTTCATTCGTTGAAACTTTTCGTTTCGCCAAGCAATCCATTGCTCAAGTTAGAGAATGAACGATGAGAACACTCTACGTAACATATTATAACTTCTTCGTTCGCTATTAACGTTGTAGGCATCTTTTAAAATTACTTTTTCTTTTATTTTTTTATAATTTAAATCAAAAATATTTGATATGCACGGTATATATTATAAAATAAATAATACATGTAGTAAAATATAATAAATATTATATTGTATGCTATAAAATAGAAATTTTACATATTTTCTTATGTAATATAAAATAAAAATTTTACATGTTTTTCTTATATGCTATAAAATAAAAATATTACATATATTTTTATATACTGTATAAAATAATTTTCTAATATACTATAAAATAAAAATATTAAAATATAAATATTTTGCATGGATGAAATTACGTAGAGACATGATGCATCCGACATGGGATATTGATTTTGGAGACATAATTCTCACCATTAATATGTTACTTTTTGATATAACATTGCTTGTTGTCCGACAGATGCAGGACGTTCCAAAATTTTATTTCAAATCATAGCAGAAAATACTCTGAGCCGTAACATTCAATTACTTATATTTTGAGTGATTAAACGTGCGAATTTTGCTTAAATTAAGAGATTAGATGAGATATAGTTGCTTGGAAACATAATTCCGAGAATCGTATTACCTTTCGACATAACATTGTTTGTTCACCCGCAGATGCAGGATGTTCTAAAACTCATATTTGAGCAATGGTGAAGATGTGAAAAAATTTTTTGATATTGGCTGTATTAATGTGCCAATTATTTTTGAGAAAAAAATCGAAATTGCATACATCGTTCGTAATAATTAGAATTCATTCACTTTTCTTTTTTTTCGATTATTTTAAAGAATTTTTAAAAAACATGAAATTTTTATTTATATTAACTTCAGTAATTTATTTATTCGTTTTTCTATTTTATAATTAAAATGTATCGCACACAGCATGCACCCGATTATATTGTACATATTTATCAAATGATTTCAAATAATTTTAACAATTAATAAAGATTAATTGTTACAATTATTAAATAGAAATTAATCAAATACTATGTCCTACCTTGGTACTGGTGTTTTATTCCAGAATATAGAAATTATCATTTTAATGTAACATCGTATTTAAATTTTATGAAATCCATTCCTTACTAACATTACGAAAAAAATTTTTCGGCTAAATTTCACAGTCAAAGTAAAAATGAATTATGTATATAATGTTGAACTGTTCATAATAAAAAATGTTCAGCTATCACAAGATGCATGTTTAAATATTTTCATCAATTAACAAAATCATTTCCGAATTATGCAAACGAATAATTTGATCGCTATCGAATTATGCAACCGAATAGTTTGATCAATCTTGAATTATCCAATCGAATAATTTGACTATTCTCGAATTGTCTTTCCGGATAGTTAAATATTTTCTATATAGTATCTTTTTTTCGGTGATTCAAGGATATGATTAGAAAAAAATAAAATTCGAAATAATCGAAAACAAATAAATTGAAAATTTAGTAATAGATCAAAGATAGATTTGGAAAGAAAAAAGATTGAACAATGAAAATATTTTAAAATTCAATTAAATTTTTCTTTAAAAATACAATAAGAAAAAAATTTATGATATACCTGATAAAAAGAAAGACATAGCAATAATAATAATAATAATAGATAACGCATCTGCTTCTTTTTTTATGGTTGTAACGATAATAATATTCCTTTAAAAGCTTTCTATTAATCGATTTCTATCATTTCAAATTTCAATTCCGAACTTCGTTCCGTTTATTTTATGAAATAAATGACTTTTGAATATTTTGCCACTTAATGTATCATTGTCAATAAACCCTAATTCTGACTATTAAATTATCAATCGAGCTAATCGATTTTTTAGAATGAATTTTTAAATAAATGGATATTGATTTATACAGATAATTAAATTTGAAATCTAAAAATCAAATTAGATTGCGATGATATTCATAAGATTATACATCCTTACCTTCCAACATTTCCACTAGATGTTTCACCTATTCCCCCAACTAGCCAACTTTTAGAATCTTTAAAATTTAGATTTTAAATGTCGACATTTTATTATTATTTCATGCTTTCTTTTTCGATATTTCATTTAATATTTTCTTAAGTGCAATAGAATTTGGATTGTTCATAGATTTTAAAAACTATAACAATAATATTATAATGCTTCTTAGTTCATTTCGGCATATTTCGATAAATCTGTTTTCGAATTTCCAGGTATTGTAATTTTGCCATTTTATTTATGATATATTATGGCTTACTTTCTAGCAAATCCGACTAATAGCTGTGATTTCTTTAGAAATAATTTGCTGGAAAAAATTGCATAGTATTTTTATTAACAACTTGGAAAATTCAATTTAATCACGGCGACGTCAAAATTTCTTGAATCCAATTGTTGAAAACATTTCGCCATCATTCAAAGAATTCAGCGTAGAATTGCGATGAGCTAAACCGATTACATTACCACATTCTGTAGGGATGTGCATGGGAAGCAGCTCAATATCGAATATCTCTCTGGAAATAAAATTATAAGATTTCAAGAGATGCACTAAAAACAAAAAAAATTAAACCTTCCAAACCTAAATATATTTCCATTGGTTGCTAGCGTCTCATTTTCCATGAAATGAAATGCGATAATATAATGGCTTTTGAGGAAACCTAATCCATACTGTAAAATTAAATGATTGGAAGAATGAACGCAAATCATAAATTAGAACGATAATAAAAAAGTTCACAAAGTAACTAATAAAATTGACAAATTAATTAATTGTAGATATAACAATGATTTTGTTGAACATCAATTTGATTGATAGTTATAATCAATTTACGTCAATGAAATCAACAAAGTTAAACTAAGAAAGCAAATTATTAGAATAAAAATAAGTGAAATCTTCCATTCCAACAGTTTTTTCTCCCAGCTCTTTTCATCTTTAGCTTTCACAAGAAACGTTGATGCTTCAACATTGCTACCGTAAAATATTATAGATCTGTATGTATCAAGGTAGCTCAAATTATGATTAAATAATAATGAAAATTGACATGACTTATACTTATGCTATATTGATTTGATATTTTTTTACGATGTCTTTCCTAAAATCCGGTTTCTTTCCAATCATTTTCCTACAAGTTATCATGAAATTTATACACTTTCTGATGCATACAATAATCGACTTACGGAGTTTCATTAGAAGTGTCTCTGAGTTCAACATAATTGATAGATAGAGGACGGTTTCTTCTCATCGAAAAAATATCAGAGAGTACCACCGATTCTATTCGAGACCATGAGCAATATGTGAAAACAAAATCTAATTTCGCTTTTTGCTGAGAATTGAAATTTATTTGTTTCATTATACGAGCAATCTGTTCAGCAGTGAAATATTATCGAACTAAATTATAGAACGACGAAAAAGAATGTTAGAGAATTAATAAATTTTTAAAGATTTTAGAAAAGAAAAAAATATTCAGTAATCATTACTATCACCCTCTTCCGTTCTATCGCGTTTTCAATGACGCATCTATTTCTGAGAATTAATTATTAACAATAATTTGAAGCGAATAATAAGATCATTGCATTAAGTTATATTTTTCCACAGATCAAACACTTAATTGTGCTTTTTATTCTTAACTCAATAATAATTGGCGCAATTGTCACCAATCAAATGTAGTTGATAATGATACTAAGAACAACGATGATGCGTAATATGATGTTCCAAAGCGGATGATGAAACTAACTCTGTCAAAACTTCAGATCTTCTCTATCCAAGCATTTCAGTATTATGCAATATTTCAATTACTATGAAGGATATCGAAGGATTCAAAAATAATTTAATCATCTCATATTCAGAATTTTGACCTCAGCAAATGAATAAGGATAAGAAAAAAACGAAAAATTTGCTTTTAATAAAGCATCCAACCAACCTTAACCAGATGTATCTAGAGAAATCAGCGGTATGCGCCTTTGGAATAAATATGCAACCTCCGTAAAACCACCAGTCGCAATTCTCAACTGGAAAAAACGATATTTTATTCTATTTAAGCAAGCAAAATTGAAATTTTATTTTTTTGAGCTAAATAAAATTGAACAATGAATCAATAATTAAGAACTATTTGACAGAATTACAAAATTCTTACAAGTCAAGTAATGAGGCCAACTCCAAGTTCTAATTAAACATGATTCATGTTCTGTCGATTCCAGACCATCGCTTATGTTAAATAAAAATTCAGATTAGCATTTTGCAAGATAGAATAAGCTAAGTTGAATTTCTTTCTCATGATTGATTAGTTTTCTGAATACTCCAACCTAATCTTCAAGTAGCGGAATCATATATATTAACGAGATTTCAGTAATATGAATAATATCATTGATTTGAAAATTTATTTTGTAGAAAACTAGAAAATAAGAGAGATTCATATCAATGAAGTCTTAATAGAATGAAACAAATATACTATAATGGTTGACTTTGTTAAAGATCAAATTCGATGCGTTAGCAAGTTTCAGAAGTAAAACTAACCATTAGGCGCTTTTAACCTGTTGTTGTTAGTATTGCTCATGGTAGTGATTGTGGTCGTGGGAGCGTAGATTTTGGTAAAATTAACCATTAAACTATCTGCTGCTGCTGCTGCTGCTGCTGTTGCTGCTGCTGCTGTCAAATTCGATGCGTTAGCAAATTTCAGAAGTAAAAATTAACCATTAAACTATCTTTATACAGATTTTCAGTTGTTTTAGACGTAGAAAAGATTTGCCGATCAGTTAGATTGTTTATTGTACTATTTCATTTATTTGATAATCAATGGTCTAATCCGTCTTAGCAATACTTCGATTACAAATACGCTAAACGATTTACAATTCCTTCAATACGATAAGTTGGAAGAAAAAAGTGATGACAGATGATAGATTGGAAAAAAAAAAAAAAAAAAACGGTAATATCAATACCAGTCCTATTAAATCGGCTAAATCAGTTGTGATCGTAACTTCTTGTTTATTTCAATGAAAGCTGAAAGACAACTGAGAGAAGTTGGGTCATACCTAAAGCTGATCAAATATTTAATTTTTTTAAATGAGCAAAATTTAATATTGAATTGGACTTAATGCATTGATATTCTAAGATTAATTTTCAATTAATTTTTTTCTGTTTTAGCTGTTTTGCTCAACATAATTGACATAAATATTTCATATTTGATGCAAACGAAAATAAAAATAATTTAAAAATACTTCTTGAAAAAATCTGAGATAATAAGTAATGCTACAGTAGTGGAATGGATGACACACAAACTACAAATGATCATTTTCATAGTGAATTGTGAAATATTTATGCAAATACCGAGAATATAATAAAAATTACAATTTCCAGCAAAAAATGTTTAAAGAAGATAATGGAATATGGGAAAATAATTATTCTCTCGTAATACTTTCTGGAACTATTTCATTTCGACTCCATTAACTAAATGTGTAAACTCTTTCCGGCGCTTAATCTTTTGACAACGAACAATTCCTGTTTACAAATAAAATAAAAGGAAGAATAAAAAGCTTGCAAATTAAATCCAAGTTTTTTTATCAACGTAAAACATTTCAGTCTTTGATCATTTAATAAAGTTGTGTAGATTATTGATCCTTCTTCAAATTTCACGAATTTGAACTTATTATCATTTATTATTTTGAGAAAGAACTACGGATAACTTCAGTAAATTTTGGAGATTCGTTTAAGGTAGCGAATGATTGTATCAACAATTAAATAATCAAAGAATAAAATGCTTTAAGTTAACAAAAAAACTTGAATTTAGTTTGCAAGCTTTTTCTCTCGCTATTTTATTTGTAAATAGGAACTGTTCGTTATCAAAGAAATTAAGTATCGAACAAAGTTTGCGTATTTAGTTAACGGAACTGAAGTTGGATAGTTCCAGAAAGTACTAAGGAAGAACTTTTTCCCACTCGAACTAAATATATAATTACTTTGTTTACATTTATTATGTTCTTTGAACATTTTTTGTTAGAAATTGTAATTTTTATTAAACTCTCGATATTTGTACAAATATTCCACAATTCATTATAAAATTGATCATTTGTAGTTGTTAATGTGATCTAATACTACAACCATAGCATCTTTCATTATCTCAGGTAATTTTTTCAAGAAGCAATTATTATCGTTTGCATCTAATCCGATATATTAATATCAATTATGTTGGGCGAAGCAGCTAAAACAGGAAGAAATTAATCTTATGAATATCAATGCATTAATTCCACTTCCAATATTAAATTTTGCTCATTTAAAAAATTAAATATTTGATCAGCTTTAGGCATGATGCAATTTCTCCCAATTGCATTTCTGTTTATGTCAATGACATTTGGGCAAGGGTTACAACCAGCCAAATTTAGCCGGTTTAAGAGAACTAGAGTTCTTATCACCATTTTGGATCTATCGCGCAGAGCGATATCAAACCAACTTTAATCAGTAATTTGGAATTGTTAAATTTCTTTAATAATGGATTGATACCAACAAATCCTGGTTTGGACCTACTCGCTCATAAATTGGCTTTGGGATCACAGCTTTACGGGGACTTGGGATTATAATAAAGGCAATCAGCAAAATTACGCAACGATACGCAGTGATAAATCATTCTACTTTAATTTCTTTTTTTTCAATTGTAAATATTTTATAATTTTGCATTCAGTTCTTTTTTATTTATATTCCAGAAAATTCGTATGGCATATTACTTGCGGAAAAAGGTTTACGTTGTTTCTTTTTAACATTTAATTTTGATTTTCTCTAAATTCAACAGCAAAAGTACAATAAGTAAGCATTGCAGATCAATTAAAATTAAAACATAAATTTTAGCATGCTAACGAGCTTTGATTATTTATAATTTTAAATAAACATATGTGACTTTTTCTATTATGACAGCATTAATGATATCACTGCAAGTTCCACTCTCAAGAAACAGATCGAATTTTCAAATAATCTGAAATACAAACTTCAAATCTATATTTTGCCACATAGACTCTCACAGGACAAGCACTATATTTTCATATTGCATCATAAATGAATTCGAATAAATAACATATATATAAAAGATGTTATAGAACGAAATTACATAATTTCTCAAAATTGAGTTTTAATTCAAAATTTCAGGTGCGAAATTTAAAAAAAAATGTTAATTTTTCTAAAATATGACATACAGATAATAAAGTTGCGTAGTAATATTTGGAAAAATTTTTCAAGTGCCAGAAAAGTACTGTGCAAAAACAAATAATAGTAAATGAGTAATACTGAATAGTTTTCAAAATCACAATCAAATTTTCGATTCTTCATTCGCTTTCTTTCAATTACAGTTACCAAAAATTGCTAAAGTTATGCAAAAGTACGCTAATCACAACTGTGAATTATATGAATGAATACATGAAGAAAGTAATATAAATATGGGATTGTAAAAGAGCTTTATTTCAATTAATATCGAACCAAGCGTGAGCAAATTAAAGTTTCGAAAACAAATAGTAATTCGTTTTTTACATAAAGCATATCCAGATTTGTGATAAAAACGTAACTGAAATAAATAATACATTTTACCAATCTAATTTAGGATACAATTCTGAAGTTTTTTGAGTGCAATCGTTCTCTCATCATATTCTGATAATTTAGCAAATCTCTTCGTCAACTCCGCAATAAAATAGGGCGCTTTTTATACTGAAAATAATTGATGATTATTTTAAGAACAAATGACATCCCACGAACCACTGCTTCTAAATTAGTCTGCATCAAAATCAGTAAAAATGCAATACAACTCATAAGAACTCAGGAGTATGCAAACTTATCATTTGTAAACTTGTCTTGCAGTTTTGGCAAATGGCAGAAACTTTTGAACTGCCCACCTGTTCACTTTTTCCATTTAATGCTATAATAATCGCACTTAAGTCGGTCACCACTTTTGGAACTCTATGAAATGCTAACATAAAATGATAACATTGTTTCACAATATCTTGTTGACGCTCACCGGTGAGTTTGTTCCGAATAATTTCAAACTGAAACCATATTTCTCGTCTTTTTAGTAGAATATAGGATACAATATTACTTAATTTTGAAATTTAAACGAAGATTTAAATATGAAGTTTAAATGAAAATGAGAAAACCTTCAATAGACTCCGCAAGATGGAGCAAAGAGGAATCACCACTTCGGTTGATCCAACGCCGCGATTACAGCCTTCTAAAGAATCTAAAACACACTCCAGACCACCATTGTTGAATACATATTCAGCGCACAGTTGTGATGAACCAACAAATTTTTCTAAAATATTTCAATAAAGTAATGAAGAACAAATCAACTTGCATAAAATATTTTCCAAAATAAAACCTTATTGGTCTATCACTCTAAACAAAAAAAAAAAAAAAAAAAACCAACGCAACACTTTAGCAGCTTTGTAGCGAACATAAAGGCGCTCTGAATTCAAATTCGTCATTGCATTCATCACGCGATTTAGAATCGGCTGCATTCCTTCATTCCATTCCTCATTAGAGACTACTTTTTGATGAGCAATACAATTCGAAGCGATTTCATTGTGAATTGCTACAGAATGCTTGTGAAAAGACATCCGCGCCACCATGACTTCAAATTTGTGCAGTTAAAAATCTGAATCTTGCTTCATTTATAATTTCAATTTGCTCATATTAGTTTTGTAAAAAAATACCTGTATTTTTATAGCAGCCATTATGCGTCGATCTCTTTCTGCCTTAAGCAGAAGCGCAAATTGATTTTATTCTGCAATAATTATTCCTTTTATAAATAGTTGCAAAATTAGGAAAAAAGTGCTGATATTTACAATTTGATTTGGTTTATAGTTTACCTCAACAGCTCGTAAAAATTTCTGACGTTTTCCGTAAACGATTATGCTGCCTTTTAATTCACGTAACATCTGTAAACATTCCGTGCTACTGATAATTTCGGACTTACAAATTTTGTTTTCCAATTTTTCATTCGAACACTCCATAGCAAAAGTGGAATTCTGCAATTCTTTAATTAATATTTTTGACATTTTGATAAACATATAACTATCTCATTCAATTAATTCATTCTTTTTTCTATATTCTTTCATGTTTTCCGATAGATTATTCGATCAAACTAAGGTTTTCGATTAGATTATTCGATTCTCTACGATTTAGAATTCTCGGAAATCTCCAGAGAAAACCCAGCTAATTACAAAGGGATCAACAGTAGTTATTGAAAGAAAAGCTTCTAGACATGATAGAAACGACTGCCTGCTATCAAATTTAACTGTTACATTGTTGCAAAAAATGCTTACTTGCATAGTAAATATTGCACATTTTCGTTCGCCAGAAATCATTTCTTTCCGATGCATTAGCCAATAGTTTCTTCGTGCTATCCACCCACGTAAATATCGCTAGAACCATTAAAGTAATGTAAATTTCTGTATATTTACATTTAGGATTCAAACTTCTGCTTGAAAAACAGCAAGTTTAATTAAAAAAAGCATGCAGCGTGAAAAGTTACATGAAAGTTTTGCACCGAAATTGCTTAAAGACAAGATAATACATAATACATTTCAATGTATATAATACAAAGTAATAATCGCACATTGTTTTCCAAACAGAATTACTTCATGTCGCAATTCATTTTTTAAAAACAAGAAAGATTATGCAGCTATGAGCGTATTACTAAAATCATTTCAACAAAAAATGATTGTAGAAAAATCTCAATTCTATTATCATTTGAATCTCAAAACTCAGGTAAGCTCAAAATGTAAGGATATAATAAGCAGATCTATAGGTCTAAATATGTACCTGCAACGTAACTGCAGCATTTTCGCGTCTACGCAAAGATAATTCATGTAACAAATTCCGGTAATGCAATCGTGCTAACCAACCACGTATATACTTCTAGAAACTAAATGTTTGAAATTGTCTTATAGAAAAAAAAAAAGGAGGAAAAGGGAAGAAAAAAATGCAAAAATGTTCATTTTGAATTTATTAAATCAAAATTTCCGAAACTTTTTCGTTATTTATTGTTTTTGTATAAATTTATAATTTTCTTTTTTTTTTTAAAAAAGAAATTATATTTAATACACCTGCAAAGTGACAACTGCACATTCTTTTTTAAATACAGTTGCATCATGTCGCATTTTATGATAATTTTGACGGATTATCCAACCACGTGCGTATCTCTAAAATCATTTGAAGAAAAAATTCTATTTCCATTTAAATCTTAAAACTATAACAATCTCGAAATGCAAGATATAAAATCTAAATCCAAATATGCAGGTGTAACATTACCTGCAACGTAATTGCAGCATTTTCGCGTCTACATAAAGATAATTCATGCAGCAAATTCCGATAATGCAATCTTACTAACCAACCACGTATATACTTCTAGAAGTTAGATGTTTGAAATTGTCTTATTGCAAAAAATCAAAGGTAAAAAATGAAAAAATCAAAAATTTTGAAACTTTTTCGTCATTTATTGCTTTGATGCAAGTCTCCAACTTTCTTTTTGTTAATAATATACCTGCAAAGTGATAACTGCATGTTCTTTTTTAAATAAAGTTGCTTCATGTCGCATTTTATGATAATTTTGACGGATTATCCAACCACGTGCGTATCTCTAAAATCATTTGAAGAAAAAATTCTATTTCCATTTAAATCTTAAAACTATAACAATCTCGAAATGCAAGATATAAAATCTAAATCCAAATATGCAGGTGTAACATTACCTGCAACGTGATTACAGCATTTTCCCGTCTACATAAAGATAATTCATGCAGCATATTCCGATAATGCAATCTTGCTAACCAACCACGTATATACTTCTAGAAGTTAAATGTTCTAAACTGTTTATAGTAGTAAAAAAAAATAGAAAAAACTTAATTATCCATTTCAATAAGTTTTACAAATCAAAATTTTTCAGTTTTCTCCTAATTTATTAATTCTATAGAAGTTTTTAACCCTCAGTTTTCTATAATCACACTCCGTATTTACATAATCAGCAGAGATTCTCATATTTTGAAATTTACCTGTAAAACTCGTGCTGCATTTTGCAAAATCTTTCCGTTACGTACTTCGGATTTTCGTGCCAGCCAAAAACGAACGTGTCTCTAAAATTTGTAATTAATAAAAATTTAAAAATCAGGTAAACTTATCTATAGTATTATAATAGGAGAATGAACACTCAACAAACAGCATATGATTAGAAACTTACTTGTATAACGATTGATGCATTTTCTTGTTTTCTTACATTATGTTCATGCAATAATGTAAGATAAAACCTTCGTGCAAGCCAACCACGAATAAATTTCTGAAAAGCTAACTGCGAATATAAACATCAGAGTACAACACGTTCACCACAAACTACTATATTTTATCAGTAATATGTAAAATTCTGTATATGCATTTCCAACGATATTATTTATAGACTTCTGAACAAAATATTGAACATATTCGCACAAAATATAAAAATGTATATTTAATCTTGCAAATGATTTTAAAATGCTTATCTGTAAAAGATTATTGAAACTAATACATATATAACGTGCCTGTATGATAACTGCTTTTATTTCTCGTTCTTGCAAAGTATTGTCGTACTTCATTTTTGGTAAAGCGCCCGTGCAAGCCATCCACGAAGGTATCGCTGAAATTGATGACATATAAAACATGAAAAAAATAATAATCAAAGACTAATGAATCTTTAGCGGTTTATACAAAAATAAAAGTAATCATAATATGATAAGTTATCTTTTTTTTACTTTAGCAAACTATTTTATGCTGTATTATTTTAAAATATAAGTATACTGCATATCGCTCAAATACTGATTTTAACGATAAGGTTTTGGATTATTTCGAAAAAAATCTCAATATCACATTAACCTGTATTGTGATTGAAGCTTTTATTCGTTTCGCATCTTCCTCCGCTGTTAATTGAGATGATCTTGCTAACCGATCTGATCCATAAAACTGGAAAACAGTCTATAAAATACTCAAGCAGTGCGAAATTTCGTCTCTCCTACTTTATATAAAATTTCCTTCTGCCATAATCCTCACAAAAATGAAACTGATAACCTTACAGAAGCATTTAGTTCATTTCTTATTTCAATAATTTTTAGAATTCTTATACACGAAAATTGCTTTTCTGCATAAAAAAAATGATGGGAAAATAGTAAAAATACATTTATGGTAATTTACATAATTTCCATTAAACATTTTTATAAGAAATATCAGAAGTCATTCTCAAATTGATGCGATATCGTCGGAAAGCACGTTGTATTGTAATCGCGGCACAAGTAAATTTATGACATTCATATAAGCGTAATAAAAAATTTTAGTGAAGAGACAGAGTGCTTTTTCTTCAGGTGCTTCTTTCCATTTTACCAGCATTGACGATGGGATACCAAAATGATACTCAGCCTGCAATATCACATATTCATATCAATAAATTAAAATTCGAACACATAATTAATAGCCAGTTATCCATTTTAATATTAGTAATAGACTTACAGCATTTGCAATTTGCTCTAAAACTGTTGTACCATCGAAGAGTTCAAACGGTATACCGTATGAATAATATTGCTTCCATAATAAGGAAAACAATATTCCATCAGCAAGTTCCAGGATTTCGTATCTAAATCGTAAAAAATCTGCTATACATGTAAGTTTGCTTGTTACCG